>JABWTJ010000105.1:463766-491410 GCA_016801875.1 Solanum sitiens | reverse complement strand
GAATGTTTCAACAAGTTTTACGTGTTTGTTTTGGTTGAAATTGATGTGAGGGATCCTTAAAATTTTTATGAGTGTATTTGGGTTGTAAAACTCCAGGTAAACTCCCCAAGGACCAACCAAAGGGTCCATGAGGAGGACCTAACTCTTGGGTAAAAGTTTTCCCAAGTTGGCAGTTCACAGACCACTTCACGGGTAGTAGAGTGCACTACGGTCCGTCAATATGGCCGTGGATCTTTTTTAGTCACTTAAGGGCTTGTAAAGGAATGTAATCCACTGCCCCAAGGACCACGGACCATCAAAGGGGCCGTGAAACACCTTCACGGTCCGTGAAGGTGGATGTGGTCACTGGGCGGGCTGTCCAAAATTATGTTTCCAAATTAATGCCATTCGAATTTTAATTAATTGGGGTTGATTTTAAAGGGTTTATATGATTAATATAAATAGTATAAAGCCTTAAAACATTCCTTTAACTCGTTATTCAAGACCCCAAATGAAAACCCCAAAAGTTCTCTCTCAAATACATTCCTCCATTATTGAAACCTCAAGCTTCAAGGAAGAGGACGAATTCCTCAAGGTTTTCACCCAAATTTCGTGGGTAACTTCTAATAAAGGTATGAGTTTTTATCCTTGAAACTCTATTCATCATTGATCCCAAAATTCAAAGAGAATTCTAAAGTTTTCTAAAGATGAACTTGTCCAATTTTATGATCTATCCATGGATTCTTGCATTAAAGGTTTTGAATCATTATATATATTTATTATATTGAATTAAATTAGACAATTTTAACATAATTAACCTATGAATCCATGTAATTGATGAACCCTAGTTTTTGACTACTTTGAGGTTGACTTGATATTGTCTTAATGCTTATGAATTCTAGTTTAGTTTTCTACGGGCTATTGAATGATGTAAGAAATGTATTCACTTGATGTATAGGTTGTCTTAGATTGATAAACCTATATTGAATTGACCTAGTTTCATTTAGTATTATGATTTATGTATTGAATTGATGATCATGGAAATGGGTAAGGGCCTATTGGTATTGGATTGGATTATTTAGCTAAGGATTGAAGTGGAGAGAATGGATTTGTGGTACGCTGCCCTAATTCTCTTTATTTTATGTAATGTACCTCTTGACTTATGTTGTTATTGTTATGTTCCACTTATGGTGGCGGTTCTATGTGAATGATGTGCCCTTGTCGGTGTTACTTTATGTATTATGATGATCATGGCCTTGTCGGCAACTAATTGAAGTATTATGATTATTTGTGTAGTTGATTATGTGAAGTATGATCATATTTACCTACATGTTAAGTAATGTTAAAGTATGTGGTTTCTACTATTGATGTGATTTAGGTGATCATGTTATACTATGACTAGTCTTTATGTGTGTAGTCTTAGAGTTGGTGCATGATTCTTCTTAACTGGGTATTGAGTCTTATGATGACTATATTGATGATGTTATAGTAGGGTATAGGGTGACCTAAAGATGAAGAAAGTTGTGCCTATGTGCTTCTTGAATATGATATGCTATATGTGATAAAGTGAAGTAATGATGTGTCTTTTTTAGGTACACTTAAGTCCATCTTGTTGATGCATGAATTATATGTGAATGTGATATGTCTTGACTTAGGATGCTAAAGCCTCTTAATCTTGTATGTATGAATTTAGACCTTGAATGATTCTAAGAAGGTCCTTTATGTGAAACCATGAACCTAGTGGTAAGGTTATGAACCTTGAAGTTGAAAGCTGTAATGATATCCTTCTTGTAATGAATGGTGACTTAAGGTTGGTTGGCTGGAACAGCATCATATCATCCTTAGTAAAGTAATTAAGCTATCTTTGTCGCCATTGTAAGGCAGTGTAATAAATGGTGACTTAAGGTTGGTTGGCTGGAACGGCATCATATCATCCTTAGTAAAGTAATTAAGCTATGTTTGTCGCCATTGTAAGGCAGCCCTAGGGGACCTCTTTGGTGGGGTGAATGTGATTGGGTTATGAACTAGATGTGGAACCTCTTCGTATGCTCTTTATTTTGAGTTACTATATGAGAACAAAGGCTAGCACCGAGTGAGTATGGTAAGGGAAGTAGCTCTAGTTAACAATAAGGCTAGAGTGTAAAGTCAACCCTTTATATTCCTTTACCATGTGCCTACATGGAATGTGTCCAAGTTCTACCATTGGCAAGTAGAACACCCTCCATCAGAGTAGGTTAAAACTTCGGATTCCATGCTTTGCTACCATGGTCTATGTCGGTTATTGCCTATTCTAATCATATGGAATACCTACTAGTATTTGAGAAGTCTGTGAATTTTAGGTGGTGGTATGGGACGCTACCTAGACATTGCACCTTTAGGATTTTGAAGATGTTCGTGAGAGTCCCTAGGTCTTCTCCAAGATCATTACTTGAATGTCCTCTATGGGATGAATGTTTCTTAATGAAATAATGAAATAATGACTTATGTTAGAAAGCATGTAAATGAATGAGTACCTAATCTAGAGTTACTTTCAGGATTTCCTAGTTAATGTGTGAAAGGGGCATAACGGATGATCTCTTCATGTCTTATCTAGGGAAGTCTTGAGAATGACTCTAGTTCGGAAAGTTGGTTGATAATTTATGCATGATCTAAACTTAGGAAGTCTTAAGGATTATTTAGGTAACCTTGAAGAGGGTGTATGGCCATTCTCTTCTAGGAGTACTTAAGTAACTCTTTTGATAGCCTTGGTAAGGAGAATGTCACATCATATATGTTCATGTGTTTGGTGTATTGTAAGTGTATATGTCTCATTATTGGTGGTCTTAAGGATCCTTCAGGTGTGCCTAGAGAGGGTGTATGGGCGGTCTCTCTTTGTCTTACTTAAGTGAGACTTAGGATAACTTTTAGTGAGAAGATTACATGCTAGGAAGTGTTTTATATAAATTGGAATAACTTCAGTGTAACAGTGAAGGAATTCACAGTAACAGTGATGTAGGTTACTGTACTGATAAATTGCTTAAGTGTTGTATTATGTGTTAAATGTTGTTATTATACTTATACTATGATATTTTAATAAAAAAGAGCACATTTCCATTAAATGTCAGTTATCATGATTTTTATGCATTATGCCATACTTAGTACATGTGTTTGTACTAATTCCATATATATTTCTATCTCCCTAGTGGTTGATAGGTGAAGAGCATCGGGAAGCAAGGCTTGGATTATATCATCATTCAAGTGAAGTTGAAGTATGTTCTCTCTTGATTCGAGGGCATAGTTATCTTAGGTTGTTTTTATATTGAAGTATTGTAATAGACCTTATATTTCTATAATTTGATGTATGGGCCGTGTCCCAAGTATTCTCGTGTCTAAGCTTTGATGAAATTGAGACTTATTATTTCCTATAATGAAAAATGTTATTAAAGATATTCTAGTGTTTTTTGAAAACTTTTAATTTTGCACTACTTTTCATTATGTATATGTGATGAACGATACGAAAGGGCTTATACAAGACCTCCGAGAGGTCAAGTACTCCGTGCCATGACCTAAGAATACCCAAACTTCTGGGGTATACATGCGGGTTGTGACAAGCGTGGTATCAGAGCATAGGTTATGAAAGTAGTCTTAGGAATCCAAAAGTCTCATCAAGTTACGTCTAGTAGAGTCTTGTTCATTGGTGGGAGTCGCGACACACCCATGAACGAGAGGCTATCGGATGGTAGAGTTTCCCTTCTTTTCTACTCATATGTCGTGCCGTTGAGTAAAACTTATGAGTATCCTTCTTAATGTGTTTCCTTGTGTTTCTAGGAGATGAATACTAGAAGGATGGCCGCTAGAAGGTCGTAATAGGGAAGGGTGACTGAAGAAATTCCTCCTCAAGTTAAGCAAGTTCATAAAGGTGGACAAGGATTCCAACATTCTCAAGTGCCTCCCAAGGTGATCAAGTCCCTATTGTGGAAAAAGTTAATGATGTTCCGGTTGTTCCCCCGGAATCGACTAATAGAGAGATTAGAGAGGCTTTTCTTGCTTTAACTCGAACCATGACTACTCAAGTGAATAGGAGTATGAAGCCTAGGGTGAACGTTGAGGATAGAACTATGACCTCTAGGTTGAGAGACTTTGTGAGGATGAATACTCCTATATTTCTTGTCTTTAAGGTGGGAAAGGATCCCCAAGAGTTCCTAGATGGTGTGTACAAGGTGTTGAGTGCTATGGGGGTTACTTCTAGGGAAAAGGCGGAGTTAGCTTCGTATCAATTGAGGGATGTTTCTCAAGTATGGTACTCTCAATGGAAAGATAATAGGCCGGTTGAGTCGGGTCCTATAGAGTGGGAAGAGTTTAAGGAGTCTTTCTTGGAGAAGCACTTTCCCCGTGAGAAGAGGGAGGTGAAGGTTGAGGAGTTTATCAATCTCAAGAAAGGCAATATGAGTATTGAGGAATACTCATTGAAGTTCTCTATGTTGTCTAGGTTTACTCCATCCTTGGTGACTACCCCAAGGGATGAGATGAGTAGGTTATCAATCTCAAGAAAGGCAATATGAGTGTTGAGGAATACTCATTGAAGTTCTCTATGTTGTCTAGGTTTACTCCATCCTTGGTGCCTACCCCAAGGGATGAGATGAGTAGGTTTGTGACGGGTGTTGCCGACCTTGTGAAAGAAGAATGACGTACGGCTATGCTCCATGATGATATGACCCTATCTAGACTCATGGTTTATGCTCAATCCATTGAGGAGTCTAAACTTGGTAGGATTGCTAGAAACTTGAAAAGAACTGGATCTAGTGATAAAAGCCAACCTAGGATCAACAAGAAGACCTCAATTCAAGATGAATCTAGGGGTGATAAGGTGAAACTTGAGAAGGGTAGTGGTTCTCAAAATTGTAAGAGTACATGTGCTACTTTTGGGAAAATACACTATGGGGAATGTGTATTGGGTACGGGGAGTTGCTTTGGATGTGGTAAATATGGACACAAAATGAGAGATTGTCCTACTAGAGATGGTAAGCAAGTTGTTCCTAATGTTCCAAAAGATGATTCTCCAAAGAAGACGTGTTTCTATGCACTCCGGACTAGAGGAGCAAAGCCGGATGAGGGTGATGATGATGGTGGTAAGTTCTTATATTTATTTAGTGTTATGAGTTCCTTCTATGTGGGGGGATTATGGTTAAAACATGGGCTAGAAAGTCATAGAAGCATGTTACATGTTGCATTGTGTTTAGGAGTCTTGGTGGAATTGAATTTCATTGATTCCTTGCATTTCGCATTTTGCATTTTATGAAGCTATGATTAGGTTTTAAAGTGTGTTTATATGGTTTTATCTTGCATATTAGCATGTTTCCATCATGAATTGCCAAAAAATTGCATTTTTGAAAAATGTTGCATAATTCAGTGTAAGGTTGACAGTTCACTGTGAAGATTTTGCAAAATTGACTAATGCATTCTTTGGTTGAAAATTGTTATAATGTGGTTAGAACTGATATGAGAATAATAATGAATTTAAAAGGATTTTTTTGCTATTGGTAATAAAGGATGTGAGTTTCATGGTATAATGAGTTGTAGAATTGTTTCTAACTTCTTGTTGTGTTGTGATTCTCTTGATTATGTGAAATTGATGCTTTCTCCTTGATTGTCTGTTGTATAATGAGTTATGTGGTATGTTTAAGAATTTTTAACTGAATCCTTACTCTTGGAAGTGTTCGGAGAGTGGAAAGTGTCATCCGAGGACGAATGTTGTCCAAGTGGGGCAGATTATAAGATCCGAAAATAACAAAGGTGAACTAGAGCCTAACATGGCTGTCATGATGGTCTAAGGTCCTAAAATGGTTTGTAATATGGTTATAAGGCACTGTCTAAGAGTTTAGGTGTCACATCCCGAGACCACACCCTAGAAGATCTGGCACTCTCGGAGTGCAACCGGCGTACTTGACTTCTCGGAGGTCTTATACAAGACCTTTTGTATCATTCATCGCATAAACATAGTGAAAAGTAGTGCGGAATTAAAACTTTTCACAAAAATTTTCATAGTCCTTAAAATCTCTTTCATATAAAACTCATAGGAAATACTAAGTCTTATTTCATCAAATCTTAGACACAAGAGTACTTGGGGCACAACCTATACACAATAGAAATATAATACTACAAAGTCTATTACAATACTTCAATAAGAGAAATAAAAGTCATCTATGCCCTTGAGTCAAATGAGGACATACTTCAACTTTACTTGAATGATGCTATGATCCAAGCCTTGCTTCCCAATGCTCCTCACCTACCAACCACTATAGAGATAGATAAAAGTATGGAATTAGTACAACCACATGTACTAAGTATAGCATAATGCATAAAAATCATGAAAATGGACATTTATTGGCAATATGCATCATTTGATTTAAATATCATAATATAATCCTCAGAACAATATTTATTTAACACCTTAGAAATACATAAGAAATCACTTAAACCATTAATCACATTTTAGGACCAACATTACAGTAACCTAATTCACTGTACAGTGAAGTGATTCTAATTCATATAGGACACTTCCTATTATGTAATCTTCTCACTAAAAGCTATCCTATGACTCACTTAAACAATACAAAGAGAGACCGTCCATACACCTGTCACACCCGGAGAGCACACCCCATATGCGAACGGCGTCGGCGTCCTCTCAGAGGACTCAGACAAGCCCTTAGCATTCGTCATAACATGTGATCGATAAATTGCGGAAAAATTTAAAACTTTTACATTCTAATTGAAGTATACTTAGACATCATACTTAACATTAATAAGGACATACGATATTCTAGAAACTTGTCTCACATATATAAAACCATCTAAGAATAAGAATCTGGACTTAGCCAATAAATAGTAAATATGTCATATAGGCCTTAGTACAAAAGAATCCAAAGAAACATAATGGAAATAGAATATTCTTAATAACTACTAAAGTCTTCATAAGCTAGAATATGATAGATAGTATCCCCGGACATGAGGACCTACCAAGACTTGGAGGAAGAGTTCCAAGCTTCTTTAAATCGACCTCCTTAAACTTCAATGGCCGGAACCGACAGTTGTAGTAATATAAAGTAATGGGGTTAGTACGTCACATGAAATAAGTATGGGTATATGCACATAACACTTAAGAACATGCATGAAAAAGGATCATTTATCATATCTTTAGAAACATGCTAAGTCATATGAAAGACTTGAATGCACATACCATATAACATATACAAGTTAAGGATTCCATCACTTAAAACATTACATCACTTAAAGCATGATCATAATCAAAGACATATTATCATAGAGTCATGTTAACATTTTATATTCAAAATATCATATAAACATAACCTACCAACATTTACCAATGATCTCATCCCCAACCTACAAGTGCAATGGTCGGTGAAGCCCCATAATAAAAAAAAAAAAAAAAAAAAAAAAAAAAAAAAAAAAAAACCACCACACCACAACAAAAAAAAAAAAAAATAAAAAAAAAAAAAAACCAAAAAAAAAAAACAAAAAAAAAAAAAAAAAAAAAAAAAAAAAAAAAAAAAAAAAAAAAAAAAAAAAACAAAAAAAAAAAAAAAAAAAAAAAAAAAAAAAAAAAAAAATTAAAAAAAAAAAAAAAAAAAAAAAAAAAAAAAAAAAAAAAAAAAAAAAAAAAAAAAAAAAAAAAATAAAAAAAAAAAAAAAAAAAATAAAAAAAAAAAAAAAAAAAAAAAAAAAAAAAAAAAAAAAAAAACAAAAAAAAAAAAAAAAAAAAAAAAAAAAAAAAAAAAAAAAAAAAAAAAAAAAAAAAAAAAAAAAAAAAAAAAAATCCCACACAACCAAGTAGATAAGATAGAAGACCATAAGTAATGCTTCGCTTCATATAACTTGTAACATAAGTAGTCATCACTTCATATAACAATATAACCCAGTAACATATTCATCATAATGACCAACATTCATATAAGAGTAACATCATGTATCATAATCATATATCTTTCATGTTATCATTTTACATAAGAAAAATCCACTAGGACTTCTTTTAGAGTCAACTTGTGCAATATCTAGGTAGAGTCCCATACCCATACCTAAACTAAGTAGACTCCTCAAGTCACCCTACTCAACGTTCATTTACTTGTCTTTCATTTTACATGAGGGAACATTCTCCTTAACCGACATAGACAATGTGAGCTAAACATGGATCCGGTGTCATAAAACCCCACACCAAAATAAGGTGGTCTACCGGCCAAAGTAGAACCTAACATGACATAGCTTTCTAGGTTGATCCACTAGCTAGTATCCTTTGGTGGCAACATAATTTAAGAACTAGGAGATGTATTAGAGACTCATAGTTCCACATTACATGGCAGCCTCAATCTCATGAGAGTCATTGTGAACCTACCTTCCAACTAGGGAAGGGACACCTATCATATCTAGTTCATCGGTGCTTAGCTTAAGTCCCTTTCTTGAATAACCTTTAAGTTGTCTTTTATCATAAACTTATCATAGGTCATAGGAGATTAACTGTCATGCCTCAAAACCCATTAAGACGGACAGGCACCCGATGCCCAAAGGCCCGATCGCGACACCAACCTACAACCTGTTCTTACTGAGCTATACTAAAAATTGAGACAAGTTAACTTTGGATTGCAGCGATACAAACCAACGTAAGTAGATCCAACAAAGTTATATACAAAGACTGGCCGTTTAGGCCACAAACTCCTTACGAACAAATCTGCTGAAACCATGTACATACGTCTACAAAGCCTCTAAAAGATAGAAGACTAGAGTAGGTCGGGACAGACCCCGCCTTACCCTTAACTACGATACAATACCAAACGAATTTACCAAGGACTTAATAAAGCTCCGAATCAACTTGGAGCTCACCAAAAGTAGCAGAATTTCGAGTGCTTCTACTGAGGAGGTATACTAGCTGGAGTACCTGAGCCTGCAGCATGAAATGCAGCGTCCCCAATACGGGACGTCAGTACGAAAAATGTACTGAATATGTAAGGCAAAAAGTATATGTAATACAAGGCACAAATGAAATCAAGCAACATATGAGTGCATAGATTAGGAGAGAAGACCACCTTTGCTTACTCTTGTGGAATCAAGTAAGCTACATTCTTTTCTTTACCTTCTTTGTATGTTATAAGCTTTGTTGGGCATGTGATACAAGTGACCAGCTGATCAGTGGTAGAAGAGGATGACCCATGCTAGGCGTATTAACCCCTGGGATGCGGTCCTCATAATTACACAACTTGGGATCGGCCCATGCTAGGCTTTCGCCCCTGAGCTGCCACCCTTCTATACCAATAGGGATCGGCCCATGCTAGGCTTTCGCCCCTGAGCTGCCACCCTTAATTAAATAGATTTCTTCACTTAGATTCTTTAATCTTTGAGATTATTGTTAATCAGTTCATAACTCTTTTGAGATGTTATTTTGGATAATTGTAACACTTTGAGATGTTGATTTGGTGGTCATAATCATCTGGAGACATGAAATTACGGAACAGTAGTGGAATACATGAAAACAATACTTTGAGGCAGTAACAATGACATAAGGAGCTATGAAACATCAACACCTTACTTTAAGACCTTAATGGCACAATTGACTTCAATTGGCTTAGGAGAAGGATTCACTAAACTTTCTTTTGCAAATACCATTTCTATAACAGCACAAGGGGAAATTACACAAGTATAGAGTAGTGAACATATAATGAAGTAGTTCCATGTACTTAGAATGGGGAAAGAAATATTGTTAGCTATTTGGAGATAGTACGCTGCCACCATGCTTTCTTTTCTAGAAATAGAACTTATGAGAATCACTTCATTGATATTAATTGCAGGTGGCAGATTTCATGCCAAAAGGATATAGAATCGAATAGCCTTACATACCTTATATTTATGACCAATACCACTATCACGATTCAGCCTTCCTTATTGGGTGCTAATCTACAACATAAGTCATGATTAAGCTAACATCAGCAGCTAATCACAATAAGGTTCTCCAAAACAGTAGCTAAAAATATTTGATGGAAATCAGGCCCATACAACCCTTACATAAATGGTGAACCACCACACCCTTCCTCTACACATTAATACAACTTCAAACATCATTTTCAGAGATACCCAAACAGCCCTCAACAACAATATTCATAAGGCAGCCACTAACAATCTCAAATCTTTCAGCATAATAGGAGAATATTGACTCAAAGATTTATCATCATCCATGAATTCTTGATAAATATATACAAAATTCTCCGATCCAAACATGATCAAAGAGAGGAAAACCAATGGGTTGAAGTCTTACCTTAATTCTGGAAATTTATCCTCTAAACTTGTACTTCAAGAATTCAAACTCTCCTTCAAACTTCTTACTTGAAAATGAGACAGCACTCAAGAATCCCTAAGGTGTTTTAGGGCTGCTTATTGAAGCCAAGAGAGACCAAGAAAGAAACTTAAGAAAATCTGAAATTTTGCAAGTTCAAAATGGAGAATAAGACTTGATCCTTATCCTTTGAAAAAGGAGGTGTTATGGCCGACACTCTTGACCAATTTTGGGCCATATAATGTCAAGTAGGTGCCCCACCTGCTTGTCCTTTTAACTTGGGCCCTTTTGGACTTAATATTATTGGACCTTGGCTGTCCATTTTTCCTTTGTTCTTTTAATCAGCTTGGGACAGATTAGTGCAAGTAGGTGGTACACACTTGGCCCAATAACATGGTAAAACAAATCTTAGGAGGTCATGTACTTACTTAGTTTCACTTGGGCTTTATCCATAATGGCCAATTGGCAGATTTGGCTGTTGGGCCTTCTTTCATTCACATTTTCTTTAATAGGTTTGGGCTTCAAATGAGCCCCTAAATATAAGCCTAAATCTGGTCAATCAAACTTGGGCCCTTTAACTATAATATAGATCAAGTAGGTGATGCAACTGCTAGCTCAATTACCACCTTACTATAATTACTTAAATACTTTCCATCAGAGTTAACTTGCAATACATATGCTAAAACGTGCAAGGCATTACATCACCTTCCAAGCTAGTTTAAACCAACACTAATCATGTAAGAAACATTATCCCTCACCTACACTATAAGTATATGTCAAGTATAACATGAATAGAACTACCACATACAAAAATACAGGCCGTTACAGCTTCTTATTCAATTAGCATTGGGTTCTTCAAATAAGGTATGTGAGTTCTTCATCTAAGGCTTGATATCACCTTAGAGCCAATTTCAAAGATGATTTTCAAAGGATTTCAAAAATATGAAAAATTCCAATTTTTACTCTAAGTCTTGAGTTCTTGCATGAAACGTTTTCAAAGCTTAAGATATGATGTTATTGATGTTTAATTGATGTTTTCAATTAAATTCTCCATGAACCCTTGACCTTCTCAAATCTCTCAATTTGGACTAAAATATAGGTTATGTGATCATGCTTTGATATTGATGAATTCATGTGTAGATTGTTATGGTCTTTTGATTCATGTATAGATTATGTATGTATGATGTATAGACTATTTCAATTTGATTAATTGAGTAATGCATACTTTTAGATCTATTGCATGTTAATCCTATTGAATTGATATGAACTTAATGCTTATAGATTCTAGTGTAGTTTCCTATGGGTTTTCTAATAATGTAAGGATTGTATTCCGTTGATATATAATTGGTCTTAGATTGATAAATATATATTGAATTGACTTAGATTCATTGAGTATTATGATTTATGTATTGAATTGATGTTCATAGCCATGGGTAAGGGCCTTATTGTATTGAATTGGATGATTTAGCTTGGGATTGAAGTGGTGAGATCAATTGGATGGTATGCTGCCCTAACTCTCTTATTATTATGTATAGCTATTGTAATTTAGCTCCTGGATTATATGTGATTGGTTTGGTCCACTTATGATGGCGGTGTTATGTGAATTGATGTGGCCTTGTCGGCGCTATTTTAAGTATATTGATGATCATGGCCTTGTCGGCACTACTTGAAGTAATATGTTGATTTGTGTAGTTTATTATGTGAAGTATGGTCATATCTACTTATATGTGAAGTAATGTTAAAGTATGTGTTCTCTTATTGAAGTTATTAGGTGATCATGTTATACTATGACTATGTGCTTATATGTGTAGTCTTAGAGTTGATACATGGTTGTTCCTAACTTGCTATATGAGTCTATATTGGTTATGTTGATGATGTTAAAGTAATGAATAGGATGACATAATGATGTTAATGGTCATTCCTAAGTGTCTAAAGAATGTTATGCTATATGTACTAAAGTGATGTAATGTTGTGTCTTGTTTAGGTAGACTTGTGTCCCTTACTTGATGAATGTATGAATATGAATATGAGATATCTTGACTTAGGAACCTAAAGAGTGTTAGTCTTGAATGTATGAAAGTTATGTAAGACCTTGAATGATGACAAGAGGGTCTTTTATGTGAAACCTTGAACCAAGTGGCAAGGTTATGAAACTTGAAGTTGAAAGCCGTAATGGTATCCTTGATGTAATAAATGATGGACTTAAGGTTGATTGGCTGGAACGACATCATATAAATCCATAGGAAAGTCATGATGAGCTTCTTGTCGCCATACGGAGGTAGCCCTAGTGGACCTTTCTTTGGTAGGGTAAATGTAATTGGGTTATGAACTTGATATGGAACCCTTTTATATGAACCTTGATGTCATTTAATCTATGAGAACAAATGCTAGCACCGAGTGAGTATGGTAAGGGAAGTAGTTTTAGTTAAAGGATGAGACTAGAATACAAAGCACACCCTCCATATTCCTTAACCATGTACCTACATGGGATGTGTCTATGTCCTACCTTTGGCAAGTAGAACACCCTCCATAGGAGTAGGTTACCACTCCGGATTCCATGCTTTTCTACCATGGTCTATGTCGGTTATTGCCTATTCTCATCATATAGGATACTTGCTAGCATTAGAGAAGTTCTATGAAGTTTAGGTGGTGGCATGGGACGCTATCTAGGCATTGCACAATAGACTTTGAAGATGTTAGTGAGAGTTGCTAGGTCTTCTTTAAGACCATTACTTGAATGTCCTTATGTGATTAATGTATCTTAAATGAACTAATTAATGTAATGACTTAAGTTAATAAAGAATATTAAATAAATAATTACTTATCTAGAGTAGTTAAGGGTTGTCTAATTAAGGTATGAAGGGAGCAAGGAAATGGTCACTTCATCTCTTACTTAGATAAGTCTTAGTAATGATTCTAGTTAAGGAAATGTGATTGATTATGTGGACATGATCTTAACTTAGGTAAGTCTTAAAGACTACTTAGGTAATCTTGAAGAGGTTAATTATGGACATTCTCTTCTTGAGTTACTTGAGTAGGTCTTTGGATAACCTTTGAAAGGAGAATGTCATGTTTGATATATGCTATTGTATTAAGAGAGAAGGATTGTATCCTAGGTAGTCTATAGGATTCCTTGTGTGTGTGATAGGGATTGTATTGGCGGTCGTCCCACACTCACCCAAGTGAACCTTGGAATCACCTTTGGTAGGAGGATCTCATGTTTATGTGCTTGATGTATTGTAAGTGTGTATGTGTCTCATCCTAAGTAGTCTTGAGGATCGTTTAGGCATGCTTAGAGAGTGTGTATGGGAGGTCTCTATTTGTATGACTTAAGTGAGTCTTAGGATAGCTTTTAGTGGGTTGACTACATGGTAGAAGATGTATAATGTGAAGGCTAAGCACTTCACTGTAACAAATGTCACTGTACAGTGAAGTGGTTCACTGGAAAGTGAACTTTAAAATGTGAATAATTGCTTGGATGATTTCTTATGTATTTCTAAAGTGTTAAATGTTGTTCTTATGATTATAGTATGATGTTTTAATCACAATTCATGAAAAGCATGTTATTAACTAAATGCCCCTTTTTCATGGTTTTTGCATGACTTCCATACTTGGTACATCTAATGTACTAACCTCTTCTTTTCCCTTTTTGACTAAAGTGTAGGGAATTGGAAGTCTTGATGTGCCATGGAGGATGGATATGTTTCTAAGGGTTGAAGATGAAGTATTGGTGAGTCCTCATCAATTCGAGGACAATATCCACATGATCCGTTATGTCTTAAGTCTTTATTTTATGTCTTGTATGGGCTTAGTCCCAAGTGTTGTATACTCTAAAGTTTAGATGTTTCAAGGAGTTATTGTAAAGGTTTAATGTTTTAATGAAAGTCTTCCGCTTGCATATTGTTTATGAAAAGATTTCTTCGTGTGTGAAGAAAGTTTAATATTTATACTCATTTTAGTATGTTATTATGCATTGAATGATACGATAGGCTTAGATGAGACTTCTTGAAGTCTCATTTGCCGTATGATGAACTCAAGGATACTCTAACTTCTAGGGTGTAATTGAGGGTCGTGACAAGCTTGGTATCAGATCATAAGGTTTGGGCGTTGTGTTGATGGGCTTATTCACCGTTGCGTGCCGGAAGTTTGAGATGTTAAGTGTTTTGGAGGCATGCCACTCCTCGCCTGTATGTGGGCATCATAGTGGTATCCGGACTTCCCACAAGATTTTTAAGTGTGGGTACTATTGGTCAACCATTCACCAAGATGCTCATGAGTTCGCCAATTCATGTGATAGGTGTCAAAGATATGGAGGAATTTTAAAGAGGCAAGAGCTCCCTTTAAATCCCATTCTAGTGATTGAGTTATTTGATGTGATTTTATGGGCCCCGTTTGTGAGTTCTCATGGGTTGAATTATATATACTTATGGCGGTTGACTACGTGTCAAAATGGTTGGAAGCCATAACGCTTTCTAACAATGAAGGGAAGAGTGTCACCGCATTCTTGAAAAAGAACATCTTCTCCAGATTTGGCACAGCTAGGCCATTATTAGTGATGGTGGGTCTCACTTTTGCAATAAGTTTTTCAAAGGGATATTGGAGAAATATGGAGTTCGCCACAATGTGGCCACTCCGTACCATCGAAAGACTAGTGGGCAAGTTGTGGTGTCCAATCGAGAGATCAAGCAAATCTTGTCGAAAACGGTAAATACTAGTAGGACGGATTAGTAAAGTAGGCTTGATGATGCTCTTTGGGCCTACCGGACTACATACAAGACCCCCATAGGTATGTCTCCATACAAACTTGTATATGGGAATGCTTGTCACTTGCCAGTTGAGTTAGAGTATAAAGCCATGTGGGCAATGAAGAAACTGAAGATGGATTGGAATGAAGCAGTGGAACAAAGACTTCATGGATTGAATGAGCTTGATGAGTTTTGCTTAAAAACGTGTGAAAGTTCAGCCATCTACAAAGAGAAGATGAAAAAGTACGACAGCTAAAAGATTGAAAATCGAGAATTTTCGGTTGGGGACTTGGTGCTTCTATTAAACTCTAGGCTACGCTTGTTTCCCGGCAAACTCAAGTCTAAGAGTATGGGACAATTCCTTGTTAATAAAGTGTTTCCACATGGAGCGGTTGAGTTGGAAAACAAGGAGGGTGCAAAGTTCACTATCAACGAGCAAAGAATTAAGATCTACCTAGGGCATGCGGAGAGTGTCCATGAAGTGGTTGAGGTATATCACCTTGATAAAGTCTGAGTAATCAAGGATCATGCGTCGTGCTGTGACTTTAAATTAAGCGCTTCTTGGGAGGCAACCCAAGGTGTATCCTCTAGCCAACAATAGGTTTTTCTTTTCTATGTAGGAATAGTTTTTTTTTACTTGTTTCGTTTTGTTTTACTCTTCTTCTTGCGTTATTTTTTTAGTGTTGGCTAGAGTATATCTTAGGGTCCGTGTCTAAATAGTGTCCAGAAAAACACAAAAAGAATAGCTTAATGGGTGTTCATTGTGCAGGGACCAAAACAAAGAATTTTACAGAAAATTGTCTGGTACACAGATCTACTGACCCTTTCGACGGGCCGTCGTTCCATCGTCGGATCGTCTATGGTGTCCGTAGATCCCAGGAATGTCATGTAATTTTGTCTAAGTTTTTGTGCAATCGACGGTCCAATCGACGATCCGTCGACTGACTTACGGACCGTCGACGAGGTGTCAGTCCAAAGAACCAGTGACCCGACCTGGCCGGTTATATTAAAAAGAAAATTGTTCATAACTCCCAACTGTTTCCCTCCCCTTATTTACTTCCTTTCCCATCAGATTACCATAACTCTTCCTTCTATTTTCATCATAATCTCCAAAACTCCCCAAATCCCCAAACTCACAAAACCCTCTCCTCCTCAAAACTCTACTTAGTTTTTCTTGCTTTCTCCGGTCGGTGTTCATAGGTGGGCACGTAGGTTGTTGAAAAGATCACTCACCCAGTCACTGCACTACGATTTTCATGTATTTCGATTCCCTTTGCTTAATGAATTCTCGTTCATTTGCTGTTGGAAACGAAAATTGGATTGTGGGTCTTGACTTAGGGACAAAATTGTATGTTTGTGCTTGTTAAAAAATGGGTAATACGTCTCTTAGAATGATAGAAAGTGAATGGGTAAGAGTGTTTTCTATTTAAAATATTATTGTTGATTTTCCGACTTAGGGTTATATAGTATCGTAGAATATGAGATTGAACCTTGCAAAATCAAAATCCTAAGGATTAAGAATTGGTCTTGTAGTTGTTATGAGGTGTTGAGTAAAATTATGAGGGTCTAAAAGGTGTCAAAATATGTTACTAAAAACAAGGTCTAAAATCTGTCTCTGACCAACAACACGAGACGCCGTCGACGGACCGTCTGTTGTTCGACAGGCTTTCGATAGGGTCCGTCGATTGATCAACCTTAAAATTTCTGAACTCTAAAATGACGAAAGTGGAATATGGTCCATCGATTGATCAACGGGCCATTTTGCACGTCCGTCGTTTCTAACTGAAACCCTGATTTGTGAGAGCTTAAATTTTTTTTCTAAGTGTGAGACGACGGAAGTGGACTACGGTTCGTCGATTAGTCGACTAATTACCAAGTGTCCAACGACGGACCGTCTATTCATCGACGGGCCGCTGATAGCTCGACCAATACTACAGTCATGCACTGGACTGTGATTTGTGTTTCATTTTCTTGGTTTGATTATTTTGTGTGTATCATAAGATTGCTATAAGACTAACAAACTGTTTTCCAGGTACACATGGCCCCCAAACTGGACATCGTCTATTCCAGGGGCAGGTCCAAGTACGTGGCACCATCCCGTCGGATGATTGGCACTTCTGACGATGAGCGGGATCCTGAATACGTGCCTCAGGCACGCAGACCCCTACACCAGCTACAAGAGACAATCGGGGTACCCCCAAGAAGGTGGCTTCCGACATAGTCACTACCTCCCAGTCTGATGGGGAGCGCACACTGACCGGCACACCGTCTGGGTCTGCCTTGAATTCTGAAGGAGCGTCTGTCTCCGAAGCAGCATCAGGTTCAGAGTCGGCCCACTCTACGGGGTCGAATGAGGCCACTGCCTACGGTTCCGGATCACTTGGAGCTACTCACCCCAGAGGTACCTGCTCACCATGCCTCGTCTGTTGAGGCTCATAGTTCAGAGTCTGCTCCGACACCCCAGGATGATGTCCCTGCACCATTCCTAATGACACAAAGCGGTGGTGTATAGATGGTCAGTATCAAGTCTACAAGGACGCAAAGCTGATGAATGAAAAGGGGGTGATGACTTAGTTGGTGACACTCGAGCGGAGAGTTCTTACAGGGAGCCTTCACACAGTCCATGATGTGCATCACTTGTTTACCCGTCACAGGCTCGAGTGGATGGCTAAGAGTCTGGGGTCGTATAGCGAGGAGATTGTTAGAGTTTTCTACGCCTCATATGTGGTGACTCTCAGAGGGTCTTTGGATAGGAGGCCGAGACCTGTCAAATAGGACGCACTCATAGAGGTTTTCGTTCGAGCATGCCGGGTGGACATTTCTCCTACTTCTATCTGCTGCTTTCTCTACGGTGTGACCACTGGTACTACGAGGGATCCCCTTACTCCGGAGTTTGATTACAGGTGGGGTTTGGTCAAGAGTGGCCAGGTTCAGAGGACCAGAGAGCAGAGAGTCCACCAAGAGGTGGCTTGCACAACAGCTGCCCATCGACGGAGAGGGAGCAGACTAGGTGTTAAACCCCAGAGACCTTATCAAAAAGGCCAACCTCACCTTCAAAACCAAGTTCTTCTAGTTGTTAGTCCGCCACCGCCTATCTCCCATGGCAGCAGATAACATCCTTACTTGGGATAGATCGATAATGGTGGCAATATTAGTAGCCGGGTTCTAGATCGACTTCGCGAAGTTATTGATCTCTGTGATACATGAGATGGATTTTAAGACCTCTACTACTTACCCGTTCGCTTGTATGATCTTTCAGTTATGCAGGGATTCTAGAGTGCCTATTTAGCACCGTGATGCCCTCCATACTCCGATCGGGATTGTGGATATAGGTTTCATCAGGGATGAATCCAATGCAGCGGCAACGAGGAGAGGGCCTAGGGTTGAGTTGCAGCCGCTGAGTGAGAAGTTGGCAGATACGGTAGAGTTAGCCCAAGGGGCTGATCCTTCTACTTCAGAGCCCACTGATACCACCGCAGCCGAGTCGGCCCCTGGCACTAGTAGAGCACTCAGTTCCTCCTGGTCTACTCCACCGTCTGCAGCACAGGTCCCGATTGCCAGGGTCCAGAAGTTAGAGGCCCAGATGGGCACCTTGCTGCATCATATCTAGCCTTGGATGCAGAAATCCATTGCCAAGTCTGAGGACCGAATTGAGAAGAGGGTGGCCCAGTAGACGGAGCGGAAGATTCAGGTGGTTAACCAGCGCCTTGATTCATTTGAGCTGCGGGTTCTTGCACGCCCAGTCCCCACCGTTGACTTGACTACTCTTCAGGAGGATGTGGCGAGCTTGCGGGCGGATGTTGATGGTATCTTAGAGATGAGGGGTTCTGAGCCTGAGACTGCACCTATTGAGCTAGCGGAGGACACAGTACTTGCTGCACTATTCACTGCCCCTATTGCACCACCGCCTGAGCCACGTGAGCGTGCCAAGAGGCACTATTACAAGTGCACCACCGAGGGAGAGGATGCCCGTACAAGGAAGAAGGAGCAGATGAACCT
This sequence comes from Solanum sitiens, assembly GCA_016801875.1. Lineage (NCBI taxonomy): Eukaryota > Viridiplantae > Streptophyta > Magnoliopsida > Solanales > Solanaceae > Solanum > Solanum sitiens. Next base: position 472,372 of record JABWTJ010000105.1, on the reverse strand, counting down.
TGAGGCTCTGAGGAGAGCCTCCTTGATTGATGAGGAGATCCGTCAGATGAGGGCTCGATAATTGGCTGCTTTGGCATCTAGTTCCAGACTTGAGGCTGTTGAGAGGAGCACCACTGAGGGTGCAGAGATTGCTGTGGACACCACTGAGGGTGTTCCTACTGCTGAGGTTGAGGGTTCCGGAAATTGGACCCGCCTTCTTGTTGATCATCGGTGCTATGCGCCTCAGGTTTGCTTCACCTACCACTTTGTCTTTATATTTCTTATGCATTAGGGACAATTGCATGTTTTTTTGTTGGGGGTGGGGTAAATGGAAAGTGAGTGTTAGGGTGAAGTCTTAGTAGCCAACTCACGTCCTCTCTTAGGGGTTTTCTTGCATGTGTTCTTTTGCCTCAAGAGACTGATTACTTTACTGTTGAACCAACATGTGATGTTGATGTATGCAGTAAATCATAATGCTTATGGCCTCTTTGTGGGTTTACTTAGTTTGTGTGAGGTTATGGGGCTTCACATGTACATTGCACTAGTAGGCATAGATTAGGATTATGAGTAAGGTCTTATGATGTTTTAATGAAATGAAGTGAAAATATGCTAATGTTGACAATTTCCTTATTATGATGATATTGGAAGTCTTCATTTGTATGTTGTCTTGGAATGAGTCCTATACGTGGTTCATGTAGTATGTTGGGTCATAAGTAAAGGATGTGTTTAATGGTATGCTATGCTTGTATGAATGTCTATGTTTGAGTTATTGAAGGTTGTATTAATGTTCTCATTGGTGACCTTAAGGTGATGCTTGAGTGTGTATGGTCGAATGGGACACTATTCATTCATTGCTCCAAGTATTACTAGAGGGTTACTTCGGAGTAAAGGAGTCAAGGTAAAAAAAGGATAATGTTATGAAAAGATAAATGTCCCATCAATGTAATATGTGTTTTTATGTTATGTTATAATTATTGTACATGTCTATAGGAAGTATGTGAATTATATGATATTTATTTTGTCAATGTTTATGATGTTTTACTAAAAGACATGATGCATGGTTTTGTAACACTTCGAAAATCCAAGACGTGCCTTAAAGCCTAACATAAGTGGCATGATTGACTCTTTAAGAATATGTGGAGCTCATGTTGTTGTTATGAGAAGGAAATTCCTCATGTTGTCACTTTAGCATTATATGTGCAAAATTGATGTTTTGAGTCATTGTGTAAATGCCTTATTGTTTTGTTGATTTGAGTTGTTACTCATGATGATGTTGTAGTATATTGTTTGGTTGGGCTGCTAGTCTTGAGTCTATCCTTTCCCTTTTAGAAAGTTTAGTGTAATTCGGGGACGAATGTTCCTAAGGGTGTGGGGGGGGGGGGATAATGTAACACTCCAAAAAGTCAGGACCTAACCTAGAGCCTACCATGAATGTCTAAGGGTTTAGATACTGTTTTAATACCTAAAATAATATATATAAGTCATCCAAGAAGTATAAAAGTCAAAACGACAAGAAACGTCCAAGACGTCTCGAAGATAGTCTTATTGAACTAGTTAAAGGTCCTTAGTTTTCGGAAAGGTTTAGGAGTGGTGTATGGGGTGTAAAACTTTTAAAGTGACTTTAAATAGGTAAAACCTAGTAGATAGAGTAAAAACGCCCAGGTCCTACCCCCCAAGGGTCGCCTTAGGGGTCCACGAAAGGACCCCAAACTTTGCTCGGCAAGCTGCCAAGGCAGCAGCCAATTTGTACATGGATGATACTAGTCCACGTCATGGACTTGGGTGGATTTTCGTAAAATCTCAAGTTAGTGTCGCGGGCAGGTAGCATATTGTACTGTCTCGGAAATTAATTTTGAAATTCATGCGGGAACAGCTCCGCGTAGCGGACTTGCTCCCCAACGAAAATCTGAAATTTAGATTTGAAGTTTGACTTCATTAAAGGGTCAACTTAAGTGAGGGGTCTTTTGGGTATTTCATGGGGGTCTATATATTGGTTTACAATCAGTTTTCCCTCACAATTACTCAATAAATCAAATCCCCAAATCAAAAACCCTAAAAGCCCTCACCTCTCTCTAGTTTCTCTATCTATTTATCCTCCATCGAAGGAAAAAGAAAGCTTGAAGAAGAAGACCAATTTCTCTAGGATTTCACTACAATTTCGTTGATTGATGTTAATTAAGGTATTGGTTCTTAAGTCTTGGGATTTCTTTCCCCAAGAGGTCCTCTCAAAGTTGATTTTGGTTTACAATCAGTTTTCCCTCACAATTACTCAATAAATCAAATCCCCAAATCAAAAACCCAAAAGCTCTCACCTCTCTCTAGTTTCTCTATCTATTTATCCTCCATCGAAGGAAAAAGAAAGCTTGAAGAAGAAGACCAATTTCTCTAGGATTTCACTTCAATTTCGTTGATTGATGTTAATTAAGGTATTGGTTCTTAAGTCTTGGGATTTCTTTCCCCAAGAGGTCCTCTCAAAGTTGATTTCTAAAACACACAATTCCAAGGCTTTTTTCTATTCTAATGGGTTTTCTTCTAAACATCAAATTGATGATAAATTGTGATTGACTATGACTAATTAAGTGTACATTGTTGGTTAATTTATGTTAAATGATGCAATTTCATGCAGATCATGTTCCTTTTCCCCAATTCCCCAAATATTGGATCTTGCTTAGGCATTAATGGGAATTAAAGAATGTATTGATAATTAGACTTGTTTTATCTATTATAATTCATGTATGGATTGACTAGGGTAATGTATTGTTGGGATTTGATCTATTACATGAAGAATTCATGAAGAACCCTAATTCCCCTAACCATAGGTTATGAATTAATGTTAATTGGGATAGTAACGATGCAATTAACCTAGTTGTATGACCTTGGTGTCTATAGTATTGTATGAAAACCTTATATGGTTGAATTAGATGACCTAACTTGATTATTGGGGATAGATTGCCTAGGTAATGAAGTTTAGAACACCTTTGAAGCCCTCATGGTATGTTACTGTAATTCCCTTATTGATTCATAACTAAGATCCTCTTGAAGATTGGGTTAGGTTGCTATTAATTGGGTTTACCCTAAGTGGGGGATGGTCATGAAATTGTAAGGTTGTATACATTTCCTACCTTGTCCTTCAATTTTTACATGAACTTGAAACTAATGAATTCTTAGAAAGCTTGTTCATGAATATAGTCTTGCATAAAGTATGAGTTGCATGAACTTTATATGTTTGGAATGTATTGATTGACATTACCTTAAGGATATTTTTTTAAGATTCCAAGGTGCATGAATGGAAATTTTTATAAAATTCATGGTTTTCTCATGTTGAATTGCATCTTAACATGATAATTGTGAATTTGACTTCATGAGGTAAGATAAGGAACTTGGCTTTAGTCACTTGTGAGGTGTAATGTTTATCCTTATAATGAAAATTTGAGTCTCTTTAAAATGAAATATGTGGAGTATCTTGAAAACTATGTGACTTGTATGGTTGGGAAATCATGATTGTAGGCTCACTCTTGAAAAGTGAAAGCATGTTTAGCTTAGTATTCATGTATGTGCCTATGGTTTGTATTAATTTTCCCAAATGATGCTTACTGTGAATATGAGTACTATGTTATAAATTGATTGTGTGAAATGGCTTCCAAATTGTTGTGATGCATTTGGTGTGATCTACCATTTGGACCTCAATAGGAAGAAATCATGAGCATGTCTTGGTTTAAAAGTTGAGGATCTCTCATTTTAAAAGGAAATCAACCTTGTACTTTGCTAAGGTGTGAACTTCTGATACATGAAATTATGTTGAGGAAAGGGACATTCCTCCATGTAAACAATAAGCATGGTATGGTTGAGTATGACCTTCATGGTACTAGGTCTAATTAATAAAGATCTTTGTTGATTCAATTAACTCAAGACTATGTGCATTGGAGTATGAGTGTTTAAATAGCTTTTGAGTATATGTTGTAATCTGCCTATGTGTTGCCTTGCAAGATTATCTCTTAATGAAATGGAGTGAAATGACCATGTTATGATTAGGAGAAGGATGTTCCTCCTATGAACATGATAAGATACTTTTTATTGATGCATTATAGAGTGAGTGAATTGAAGTTTTGCTTGCTTGTGTGCATTGAGTGCTAAATGGTGTGAAGTAGTGTTCCTTGTATGTTTGGTGCATTAACTTATATGTGTTGATGTTATGAATATGATGAACTGCTCTATTATTTATTGAAGTCCTTGTTGTGATTTAAATGTTCTAAGTGTCATTCGAGGACGAATGTTCCCAAGTGGGGGATATTGTAAGACCCCCAAAATTAGATTGGTGTCTAGAGCCTAACATGTTTGTCTTAATGTTCTAATGTCCTAAAATGTATTATGATATGGTTTAGAGGCAGTGTATAGAGTTTAAGGTAATTTGGAAGTCAAACGTCAAGGGTCGACCAAAACGTTTGACGATTATTCACCTATGTGCCTCATATGTCTATGCATGATTATATGTTCATGAATGAGCTTATAAAGTCTTAAAATGAGTTATAATGATGTAAATGGTATTATTTAAGTTTCGAGAAGCTTGGTGGTCAAACATCCAAGAACGTCCAAGACGTTCGAAAGATAGCCTCGAGACATGCATGTGTGTGTCTTGATGGGGCCTTGCATGTTTGGACGTGTTGCAGGTGTTTGTTTTGGGTGAAACTTATGTGGAAGGTCTAAAACTTGTCAAGGGTTGTATTTACGTGGGAAACGTCCGGGTAAGACTTCAAAAGGGCCCTGCAAAAGGGCCCACAAGAAGGACCCAAGGCTGGTCGAGACACTGCCTTGGCAGTGTCAATCGACGGACCAAACGACGGCCAGTTGGTCAACCTACGGCACGTAGGTGAGGTCTAGTCGTTTGAGACTTAGCTTGGTCATGTCTCAAGCCAAAAATTGGCCAAGGACCGATCGACGGAAGCCAATGCACGGCCCGTCGACTGACCAACGGCCAGTAGATGGTTCCGTCGATGGTGGCCAGCAACCTGTTGCCTGCGTACTATTTTATTAAAGGGGTGAATGGGAAATTCACCCCACGTACTAAACCGAATCTAATTGAGTTATTTACCTAATTTTGGGTGTATATAAGTCATCAAACACGTGAACCTCCCATTCCCAATCCCATACACACGTAAGAAATCTTTCCCCAAAAATCTTATCCCTAGAAATCTCCATTGTTGTTGAAGCTCAAGAACAGCTTGGAGATTGGATTTGCATGATTTCCTCACCAAGTTTTAGAGGTATTCATGTAGATAAAGGTATGGTGATCTTTCATCTCTAGTTATCCTTCCATCTAGAGAGTTAAATATCAAAGTTTCAAAAGAGAATTTATGATCAAACATCTTCTTCTTCAATCTGCCATGGGTTCTTTCTTAAATTGATTTCAAAGGCATAATATGAATGTATTAGTGATTATCTACTGACTTGGACGTGGTTTTAAATCCAATTGAACGATGAACCCATGCTCTTTCACAAACTCAATTTTAGTCTATGTATGACTTTATGATCTTGATCTTATGCATGTCGAATTGTGATTCAACTATGTTAATACGCTTAGATCTACTATTTAGAATGTGTAATGATGATGCATTACGTGATATTGGATCAATGTGGATGGATACTTAAAGAATGTGATCTATACGTCCTATTGAATGATAAGCATGGCCTTCCCTGTAACATGTACCTTATTATGCATGAAGGTGGAATTCAATTGTGTAGGGATAATTGTACCTACTGTCTCGCTTGGATATTATTGTTGAGTTATATATATGTGATTCAAGGTTTGATTGGCCTATATTCTTATACTTTCCATTGATGTCTAAAATAGCATGTTCACTGTGATCTAAAGGTTATAGTAATGGTAGTAACATTTCGTGTAGATTATATGGTCCTCAACTACTGCCTTGTATAGATGATATTAATGAATTGTGGGTATGACTTCTTGGTGATAAAAGAAAAGGAGTCTTGGCATGAATTTATCTAGGTTCTTCTAGCCTACAATTTGAATGTTGTAATGAACATTAGGTGATCTTAATTCAAGGGTAGATGAAGCATGATTTAGATTTGATTTATATCTATTTGACTACTGCCCTAGATGTATATTAATGATACATTATGATTGATTATCAAAACTAGGGAAGTTACTCTATGATCTATAACTCTCTACTTCCTACTATATATGTGATATAGTGCACTAGTTGAATCATGATCTTGTGACGACATGTACATGGTTTCGTTTATGATTTAAGAACTTATAGCTACTGATTTATAATTTATAAATGATGAGAAAGGAGTATTGATCAATAATGATCAAAGATTGATGAATTGGTAAGAATGGCTCATTCCTTTACTTTTCTATATTAATGTAATTGATAAAGGCTTGTAGGGTATTGTGTGGTATGGTCCACTTATGGTGGCGGTGTTTACTTTATGTAATTATATATGTGTTGACCATGGACTTGAAGGCAAATTGATGATTATATGAATGGGTGGTTATGATGATCACTTTATATGTAACTTGTGCCTAGTCTTCTATTTGAGTTGTGAATCTAGGTCATATTACTATTGTTATGAGAATGTAAAGGGTTATGTAATATCATGAGTAGGTGCTGCCATGCTATTGTGTGTTGTGTGGTCTATGCTTGAAAAGAGTATTGTGGTCTTAAGAGGGTGGCTGCCTCAATATGTTACTGATAGCCATTATGTGATCATGTTGACCAATGTATACACACACTCACTTTACATGCATGTCACAAGTATTATAGGTCATGGTGTCTAAATGAAAGGTAGTTCTCAAATTCACTAGTGTCTACTACTATGTTTGTTAAGATGATGTTTATGAAAGTATGATATGTGTTTACTTAGCTAGGATGACTTGATAGGTGTACTAGTATGGGCAAGGGTATGTGACTTTGCCTATGCATTGCACATGTGTACCTTTATAGGATGGTTCTAGTTTGGTTTCTATGTGCATGAATATGAAAGTATGGTCATGTGTGGTCTTAATGTGTTATGTGAAAGGTTTCTCACATATATGTATACACACACACATGAATGATGATCTAGTCAATAATGGAACCTTGAAAGATGTGCTCAAGTGTATCCTTAACTAGATAGTGCTAATACATATGCTATGTAGTGAAAGGGTTTCTCATATGAATTAGGTTGATGAACTCTTATCTATGACCTATAAGTTAAGCATATGAGGGGATGACTCTCCTAATCCTATGTTTTGTAAATAAATGATAATGAAGGCTTTTTCAATAAAAAGTAACTTAGCTTAGCACCGAGTGAACTTGTAGATGAGGGGGTGACACTTTCCAACATAGGGACAGTAGGGTTCACTACGGTCCTCATGTGAGGGAGTGACACTTTCCCGAATAGGGAAGGTAGGGTTCACCACAGTCCTCACGGGGTGGATAGCCTCATGACCCAAACAGGGTGTAGAGTGATGTTTCCATGATAGCCCCCAAGTTCCATAGACTATCCTTACCACATAGGATCTAGAAAGTGATATCACCTAATATGCTAGCATGTGTTAATGTTTGTAACGGCCTGTATTTTTGTATGTGATAGTTCTATTCATGTTATACTTGACATATACTTATAGTGTAGGTGAGGGATCATGTTTCTTACATGATTAGTGTTGGTTTAAACTAGCTTGGAAGGTGATGTAATGCCTTGCATGTTTTAGCATATGTATTGCAAGTTAACTCCGATGGAAAGTATTTAAGTAATTATAGTAAGGTGGTAATTGAGCTAGCAGTTGCATCACCTACTTGATCTATATTATAGTTAAAGGGCCCAAGTTTGATTGACCAGATTTAGGCTTATATTTAGGGGCTCATTTGAAGCCCAAACCTATTAAAGAAAATGTGAATGAAAGAAGGCCCAACAGCCAAATCTGCCAATTGGCCATTATGGATAAAGCCCAAGTGAAACTAAGTAAGTACATGACCTCCTAAGATTTGTTTTACCATGTTATTGGGCCAAGTGTGTACCACCTACTTGCACTAATCTGTCCCAAGCTGATTAAAAGAACAAAGGAAAAATGGACAGCCAAGGTCCAATAATATTAAGTCCAAAAGGGCCCAAGTTAAAAGGACAAGCAGGTGGGGCACCTACTTGACATTATATGGCCCAAAATTGGTCAAGAGTGTCGGCCATAACACCTCCTTTTTCAAAGGATAAGGATCAAGTCTTATTCTCCATTTTGAACTTGCAAAATTTCAGATTTTCTTAAGTTTCTTTCTTGGTCTCTCTTGGCTTCAATAAGCAGCCCTAAAACACCTTAGGGATTCTTGAGTGCTGTCTCATTTTCAAGTAAGAAGTTTGAAGGAGAGTTTGAATTCTTGAAGTACAAGTTTAGAGGATAAATTTCCAGAATTAAGGTAAGACTTCAACCCATTGGTTTTCCTCTCTTTGATCATGTTTGGATCGGAGAATTTTGTATATATTTATCAAGAATTCATGGATGATGATAAATCGTTGAGTCAATATTCTCCTATTATGCTGAAAGATTTGAGATTGTTAGTGGCTGCCTTATGAATATTGTTGTTGAGGGCTGTTTGGGTATCTCTGGAAATGATGTTTGAAGTTGTATTAAT